>CM076581.1:224849619-224872099 GCA_034641835.2 Pinus albicaulis
TCATTGGGCCTTTACTGTGTGGTAGCACCCTCGAGTCGCCCTTATTTAGAGCATCCAAGTTGAGTCATCATCACATTCATGGAGTCTATCCCGAGTCCCTTTGTACCCTGCTATAGCCCTCCATCCTTCATTGCTTGGTCTCTCTCTTGTGTCGCACATTATGACCTTCAGTCCCACTGTCCCCTATCCCTTATGCTATCATGTCAGTCGCTGCCATGTCATTCATGCTCTTTATTCTCTAACAAGGGAAGTCGTCCATTCGCCACTCAGTCCTTTCCATTTCACTATCATCATTAGTGTCAGTATGTCCGTCGCTCTACTATTTTTCTCTCGTGCCTTAGGTGAGGATCTCTCATTGCCTCACCTATGGCGGACCTCCTTCTGTCGACATCAGCTCATTCATTCCAGAAGCCAGGTCTAGAGGGCAGTGTACCTTGGTTCCAGCTTCCACTATTGTTCGGTGCCTCGGATCAGGCAAAGGGATCTCTTCTTCCCCTTTGACTTGATTTTTTCTCCAGCTCCTTTCAGTATGATCGAGATCCGTATACTCGATGGTTCAGTGATCCAGCAGCAGCTCTTGATGATTCCCGGGTGTGTGTGAGATGTCTCAGCCCTCATGAGGGGGTGGCCCTGCAGGTAGCCCCCCACATGCCCGGATGACCTCCTCCTTGTAGCCTTCGATGCAGCTCCAGATATTTGATGATGTTGGCCTTAGCCACTTGTAGCGCCTCTTTGATTTGCATGTATCAGTCAGATTTTGTGAGCCCTTCCCCATTTACAGGGGGCATTTGGGTTGTATTTGTATCTCATGTACTCAGATATTATTGTACAAGTCCTGGCTGTTATCCCAGGCACAGCATGTATGTGGGATTCCTCATTGTATTTTTATCTGGCTCCCGATTATGCCAGTTGTACTTTATGGTTCGGTCCCTTGTTTACTGGACACACTATTCTTTTGTACTTTGTCTCGGCGGGCATAGGTATGCCTCCCCCGCCGCCTTCAGCACAGGTACCCTCTCATAAAAAGAGACTTGTTGCACCCGCGAGTCTCGTCTCCTCAGGGTCTAGTCCTTCAGCACACTATCTACCTCACATTTCTCTCTCTGACATCCCTTTTGTTGTCTAGTGATTGTGTTCTTACAACGTACTTCGGTCATACGATTTGCTCCTGACACTCGCACGCCGGGGGGCAATCTGTTACACCATTTTTTGGTCATCTAACCTATTATCATTAGATGGACCCAAGTACACCATGTAAGACCAATTTTACCCTAAGTAAAATTGCCTTCACTATGTTAAATAACTTAATAAACCACATTTATTAGGTTGTTTATGGTCTAAAAAGGAAACCCCAAAAGGAAATATTAAACAAACCTATATTTGTTTGATTTTCCTCATGGAATAATTAATTAAACCATAATTTAATTATTATTCCCAGTCATGTTTAACCCAAAAACAAAGAAATTAATTAGATAAATCTTCATTTATCTTATACTTTCTAGGAATAATTATTTAAATCTTATTTAGATAATATTCCTTGTTAAATATGACCAAATCACCCACAAATAATTAAATAAATCATTATTTATTTAGTTATCTTTCAACCACTTCCTTAAATAATTAAATAAATAATTATTTATTTGATTATCTTCTAACCGCTTCCTTAAAAAGATAAATAAATCATTTATTTATTTATTTTTGACAAATCAAGGGATTTGACCCAAGTCAAATACCTTTTCCCTCCAACAAATATAATAAAATATTCCACAAAAAGTGGATCTAGATCTGGTTAACACATGCACCAAGATCTAGAATGACCCAATATTTTTTTATAAATAGGAGGGTTTTTCCTACTATTCTTCACCTTTTGTTGCCTATTAGATCACTCTGGATCTATACACTTGGTCACATTTTTCCATCATTTGTTGTGTGAGCTCCCATTGAGCTCTATTCTCTGCATTGGGTTTTCTGCACCAACAAGAGAGAGAAATCTTAGATCTGAAGTGCTGAGGACTTCCAAGAACCCATCCCACTGAGGAGAATTGGATACGCCTTCTTGTTTTCCTCCCAGGTGCCCAATTAATACAAAAATTCTTTCAAAAATTGTTCTTGTCTTGTCTATTGGTATATGGGGCAAACCCTTGTTTTTACTGCTTAATGTCTTTTCATGCATAGATCTGGTTTTTGCAGCTCTTTTCTTGTTCAACTAACCGCAGAACTAAAGATATTGGCAGCCACTTTTGTTGTTAGGGCTATTAGTTATGCGTAGCTAAAGTGGTCCTTTTTCGTACACTTCGACAAAGGATTCATACTAACAGGGTGACCTCAAACAATCACCCTCCTCGGGTTTACAATGAATAACTGTTGCATATGTAGAAATATGGGCTGAACTTAAATACAGAATAGCTGCAAGTACTCCTAAGCCCAACTATTGAAGGGTTGATCCCTTCAATATATTCCAAGCAGAAATGTTATGGAATTTCACCCTCTGCTGATGAACTCTACTACTAGATTGCATAAGTCACTGAGTAACTACGTAGCACTAGAGGGTCTACAACTAGCCTAAATTCCGGATGATGAGATCAGCTCACAGGGACAACAAGAATCCTCTCCCGAGAAGGCACTCGAAGTCTCTCGAGGATGAGGTTGGGATCTCCACTCGAAGACACCCACGTGCTAAAAAACCATAAGGGGAATTTTGAGGTCTAAAATGGGCCTCCTAAGGAAATTATTAAATAATAGTGGAAAAAATCAAATAAGATTTGATGACATCATCAAATTTTAGAAGGAAAAATGAAAAAACTACTTTTTCAACTCATATTTTCAACTTATCTCCCAAATTTTTTACTCAAATTTCAAGCGGGAGTACTCGTTGGATGCGAAATTTAATTCCTCATCCAAGGAGTACCCATGTTTCATTCTTTCAATGGGTCCTACTACACGAAAAATGAGAAATACATAAAAAACGTGATTGTAATCACGTTTTTTTATGTATTTCTAATTTTTCATTTAGTAGGACCCATCGAAAGTATGCAACATGGGTACTCCTTGGATGAGGAATTAAATTTCGCATCCAACGAGTACTCCTGCTCGAAATTTGAGTAAACATTTTGGGAGATAAGTTGAAAATACAAGTTGAAAAAGTAGTTTTATTATTTTATTATTTTTTAATATTTGTACTCTTTTATTTAAAAATGGTAAATCATCCCCCATGGTTGACATCATCATCTTGAATCCTATTGGTTGTTATAAATTTATTTTTGTTGTACATTTCTCTTAGGAGGCTCATTTTAGACCTCAAAATTCCCCTAATGACTGCAAACTCGGATAAACAGCTCAAGCGTGCTCAAGTCGTGAACGAAAAGAAAATAATAATAATCCAGAATTCTCTCTATGGTTTCCATCTCCTTCCTTATATGATTATGAGCCCTCACTCTCTTGGCCCCACACAATAATGATGTTACACACATGACCACTAACCTCCATTACGACTGCGATGTCCTCCATTATCTCCACTACCTCCATGACTACGTTGTTGATTTGGTCAAATTGACCTTATCCACATTCATAGACCCACATTCACACCAAGAAGTGGTTTATTCATCTTGACCCCATCTAGATGCATTGATCCACATTCACATTAAGAAGTGGTTTTATTCCTACTAAAGGGATTTATGGGTCCCTCTACCCTCTTATTCATATATTAATTAAGGAAGACAAGATTTAATATTCTAATTAGCTAAAAGCTAAATTAGGAATATTAGTGTCCTCCTTGCCAAAATGTTTCTTGTCCTCAACGAACTACAAAGATGTCGGCCACCCTATTGACCCGATGTAATTGAGACCAATGCCTGGATCCCATATAAACCCCTCAATGAGGCTATGCCCCTATGTCAGGCTACCTGGTACAAACCCCTCAATGTCGGGATCCGAAATGGATCTCTCACGACACCTATCATCAATAAATCCCCCCGGATCCTAATGCCGCCATGGTCAATCATCACCCAAGTCCCCTAGCTCAGATTGCAAACTGCATCTGGCTATAGCTACTACCTCATGAGGTGAAGACCACCAACATACATCAATGCTCCATGGCCCCTGTTGTGTCATAGATCTAATTGTATAAGCTGCCCCACAAACTACATATCAACTCATCACGTCTCTCCCACCAGAAAAAATGTACTAATTTACGCAAACTAATTCAGCAAAGAAAGCTTCATATATTATATTAAATTTTTATCATGAAAATTAAAGTACTTGCTACCCATTTTTCTTCCAATTAAAACTAACATAAATATTGTCAAAAAACCAAATCCTTAAAAGGTCGTAAGAAAATAATCTATCCACTTATTTGATCATTCAAAAATATAATATGATCAACAACACTCCTCCCATCCAATGGACTACTAACTCAGCAATTACCCCCAAGCCTGAGGTAGCCCTTTTGCCGAATCAATATTATTTATAAATTTTGTAATATTCCAAAGTAGGAAAAGCAGCAATATAGCACATAAAAGTGGAAAATAGCAGCAAATATCAATACATCACATGTGAAACAATGATGGATCCATTGTATTAAGTGTATCAACAACAAATGTATACAACACCTTGGAGAACAAACCCCTTAAGCTAGGCAAGAGAAGCCTCCAACAACAAGAAGCACTAAACATGAGATACAGCTGCTACACAAAATTTCTGAAGCCAATACAGCGCAATTTAGAGACTAATATTGCAACTGGAAAATATATATAAATGGATCTCATAATAACATGCTCAAATAAGGCTGAAAATTGATATCTATGCTCCCCAACACCTTTCCTAGACAACCCAGAAAGGGTTTCCAAAAATACACAAAATATCAAAATGCCGGAATGTAGCCCTAGGGATGAATAAGCTCTCTAGCTAAGCACCTAAAAGGAGGTGGCTGAAACTAATGAACAATTGAAAGGAAATCCTCCAATGGACTCCTCAAGTGAAAGGTCAATCCCTCCACTGAAAAGAAAACGCTCCAAATGGAGCACTGAAATCACCCCTGCAACTGATCACTAAAATAACGTAGTCTAAGACTGAAACTTTGTTGTAAGGGATGATGGTGACTTGGCCTGGTGCCAAAATATGAAATGAAGAACAAGGACCTTCCTTTCTGGCCTCTCAATGGAAGGAATGCTTCCTCCACTGAAAACAATCTCAGAAGTGGCCCAATGAAACCCTCCACTGTTGTACCCTATAACTCAGCACAACTCTAAATAGAAACTACACTATAGAAGAAACTTGTATCTTGGCCTGATGCAGAAATGTGGAGATAATTCTCAAGAACATTTCTTAAGTGGACACTCAAATTACCCCGAGGATGAAGGTGATATTTCCGCTCGGGAACACCCTTGTGCTAAACAACACTGTAGTCTCCACTAAATAGCTGAAGAGAGCAACAAGTCATACAGACCATAAACAAAATAATAATAAATCATGCTCTCTATGGGTGCCATCCCCTTCCTTATATGCTTGTTGATATTCCTCACCTTGCACCCCACTCATTAAAGCCACTACTTCCATGCAAAGTATCTCCCACCAAAACAACATTGTCCCTCAATGAATGTCCACTCCCTCCATACCAACGCTGTTGATTTGGTCAAATTTGACCCATTCCACATGCTTCATCCCCTATTCACACATAAGGGTGCTTTATCTAGCTATTTGATTTCCTCCATTCACTATGGGAGTGATTGTATTCCCACTAAGGATATTTATGGGTCTCCCTACCCTCTTATTCTCCTATCTAAGAAGAAAAAACAAAATTTAATATTCCAATTAGCAACATGCTAATTTTTTAATATTACAATCCTCCCCTCCCAAATGTTTCTTGTCCTCAAGCAACTACAAGGATAGAACTAAAAAATATAGGGAATATTTGTTCCCATGGGAAGCTCCCATCCCCAAGATATCATCCATAAAAAATGAATGACCCTCCAGAATGGTAATTCATAGAAAAAATCCTCCGAAATTCTCATGACAAGCATCTCCCAAGCGCTCAAGTTAACCAAATGGCTCATCCCATAAAGAAACAAGAGGTCTAATGTAGCAATCATGTGATCTCAATGTTCTCCCTGAAGTATGAAACATAAGAAATGTGGGGAGTCTCATTTCCAATGGACACATCCAACCTATGTGTCATCCCTCCAATCATGCCCACAACAACGATTGGAGCATCATCAACATATGGGATCACAATCAAAGTCATACTAGCTACCATGTGTAATACTGGAGTAGGAAAATGGTCCCTCAAGTGGAACCAGCGCAGTCTGACTCCTAGCTGCATCATAATATGGTATGATGATTGGTTTCCCAACCACTTTCTTGTTGCCCCAATCCTCTCACATGCTTGGAGAAGGCGAACTATGTATGGTGTAATTTGAGTACACCCAAAGTGAGATATCAACTCCCCAAAATCTCGTAGGGAGTGGCCATCATCAATATTTCTTATGGCCCCAAATAGGCCATGAAGTCCATAATAAAGAGTGCCCCCTCTTGGAGCAATGACATGTACATGGACGGCAGGGAAATACAAATACAAGTAAGTGAATCATGATGTACATAAATACAACCCTTACCTTGTACCTTGAATAGGCTGGTGGAGTGGCTCATAGATGGGCCTCCTCTCATTCTTAATGAGAAAGGAAGTGGTTGTCATAACTCTATCAAAGAGTTATGTCTCTCCTCAACCTCCAAACAATCCATGCATCTCCTCATATGATGGCGAATCTCCTATTTAAAGCATTCCCAAATGAATCCCTCCATGATAGTATGGTATGCCCGCATGAAATCAGTGTTGTTGGAGAGAAAAACACCATATTCTGCATGCAAAGAATTCTTCTTGTGCTTGGATATCCAAGTCAAGAAGATCATATCCTGGTAGTAGATGTATTCATCCACCACTCCCTCACTCACATCTCTTACTTTCCCACCATGTTCATCATATGTGAAGTGATCCTGGAAACACCCCATCAACAGATCCAAACTCTTTGGTGACAACGTTGTTGGCCTTTGTGATAAGGATCCCATCATCTTATAACCCCATACTTTGACATGAAAAATGCCAAATTCATCTGCTATAATGCTACCATATGTGGAAAACTCATCCCCATGTAGAAGTGTCTCCTAACTCTCCAAAGCTAAGGTGTAGCCCCTTTGCACCATGATTGGGCCATCCTCTACTCCTGAATCCCCATGCAAGGAATGGGAGAAAGTTAGCCCATACTCTCCCAAGAGTAACCAGAGAAAAAATAGCTCTTGCTGCCTCGTCACATTTTTACCATACAGGCCATGGAGTGAAAACATGATGATTGACATGAAAAATGTCACATCACCCCAATGCAACCAAAGTCCTTACTTACACATGATACAAGTGTCATGGCATGTCCCAACCAATAACATATCCTTTGAAATAGGATATGTCACGTGATGGCCCAACTCTTCCAAGAGTAGCCAGCGCAGCCATGCCTCTTGCTGCCATGTGTCATAGATATGCAAGCGGCTCACCAACCCCTTGCTCATCATCCACACCCATTCATCCAAATGTGGGTGCCTCATACCATGCTCCAATGGAGAATACCATCCTCCCAAATCATATTTCTATATTTTCATTTCATGAGATGTTGAAATGAAACCTCTTGGAGATCCCTAAAAAGATACCACTGATCAATGACCAATTTGAATCCATAAGGATTCAAATATGCTAAAGGCAAAGACTTCTCATTGAGTTGTGAAGTCTTCATCAAGAAGGGTCCACTATAGTAATGGAAGATAAGGTGTCTCTCATCAACCATCTGCCTATCCAGTGCTATACAAGTGTAATGGTCATCAGAATGTCCCAATGATAGTTGGGCCCCTAACTCATCACTGCTGCTCAATGACAACGTTGTTGATCTCCATGATGGTACATATGTTGTCTCATGATCATGCACAATGCTGAACACACAGTTCTGCATTGGATTGATTAGAAATATGTTCATCCTACCCTCCAAAACTCTATACTCCAACCCAAATTGTTGTGTGTAGTTCATCAATGAGATACCAGGATGAATATACAACTCCTCCTTGAACCAGTCAAGGGTGCTCTACGTAGTGATAGTTTGCTGCTCCAAATCAGTAGTTTTCTTTGACCCTAGGTCATGCAATTTCCCTGATAGCATGTCCCCACAACTCTCCATATGATGTATTGGAATAAAATGGGGTGGAAATGTTTGCAGACATTAGTTAAGATGATCCTCAGAAACATCTTGTACTACTACAAGGGTTCCTCCTACCGGTAAGATGACTCCTCCAACTACTGGTGATGATAATGTCTGCTCCTCTACTGTTGCACCAGCGCTAATAAAAGTTTCCTCCTCCTCATGCATCTCCTGCATAATGCATGGGACTCTAAATGTCAAGAGATCAAGATCAATTTGCAATGATGCAAGTGTTCATTCCCCTGATGTACATACTCCTGTAGCATGTGGTGGTGGAAGTTGATTTTCCTCTGGTTTCTTCTTATCAAACTTCTTGATCAACATGTGAGTAAAATCTACATAAGCAGTCACTTGTGCATGACTCAAATTGCTGAACCACCAAATGTTTGTTTCAGCTTCAAGGTGCAATACTGCAATCTCAACAACTTCTCTTTCTACTACTGGATGTAGCAGGAAGAATGCATCTAACTTTATTCTTCAAGCCCTTGTTGTGCATGTGGATGACCCATCAAAAGTACACAGTAGGAATCTATTTTGTCTTATTCTCTTATTGCTGGAAGGTCTCCTTTCTTCTTTGATATGAATAAACTGTTAGAGAGTTAGATTCTCCTTGAAAGCCCTTGATTAGGATTTATATTCTGCAAGATACTCACATAGAATCTCATGATCTGAGTTTCCTCCATATCTTTCACCTTCCTCTTCAAAGAAAGTGAACATAGTATATTTCTTTGGAGTTCTATGCAATATCAATTTTCTCTTATGCTGATAGGAAGTGCATGGACATTTCTCATCTTGAAACCCTCTTGAGGTCTCAATGCATCTCTCCATCCTTCTTTGATTGACCTCCTTGGAGAAGTCCTTTATAGATCTAAAAAGAGATCATAAAAAGCTCATTCCTTCCATAATTTTAGATCTCTTCCTCTTCTTCGTATTCTTTTGATTCCATAATTGCTAAGATCCACAAGCTGAGCCAAAATTATGCTTTGATACCACTGTAATATTCCAAAATAGGAAAACCAACAATATAGCACATAAAAGTGGAAAATAGTAGCAAATATCAGCATATCACATGTGAGCCAAAGATAGACCCATTGTATTAAGTGTATTAGCAACAAATGTATACAAAATCTTGGAGAACAAACCCCTCAAACTAGGCCAGAGAAGCCTCCAAAAACAAGAAGCACAAAAACATGAGATGCAGCTGCTATAAAAAATTTCTAAAGCCAATACAACGCATTTTAGTGACTAATACTGCAACTAGAAAATATATATAAATTGATCTAATAATACCATTCTCAAAGAAGGCTGAAAATGGAGATCTATGCTCCCCAACACCTTTCCTAGACAACCCGGAAATGGTTTCCAAAAATACACAAAATATCAAAATTCTGGAATGCAGCCCTAGGGTTGAATAAGCTTTGCAACTGAGAACTTGAAAGGAGGTGGATGAAACTGATGAAGAACTAAAAGGAACTACACCAATGGACTGCTCAAGTGAAAGGTTGATCCCTCCACTAAAAAGAAAACACTCCAAATGGAGCACTGAAATCACCCCTGCAACTGATCACTAAAATAACGTAGTTTAAGACTGAAACTGCGTTGTAGGGGATGATGGTGACTTGGCCTGGTGCCAAAATATGAAATCAAGCCCAAGGGCCTTCCTTGCTAGCCTCCTAATGGAAGGAATTCTTCCTGCACTGAAAACAATCTCAGAAGTGGCCTAATGAAACCCTCCACTATTGCACCTTGAAACTCAGCACAACTCTAAATAGAAACTGCACTATAGAAGAAACTTGTAGCTTGGCTTGATGCCGAAATGTGGAAATAATGCTTAAGAACATCTCTTGAGTGGGCACTTGAAGTCCCCCGAGGATGAAGGTGGGATTCCCACTCGGGAACACCCTTGTGATAAATAGCACTGCAGTCTCGACTAAACAGATGAAGAGAGAAATAAATCATACAGACCATAAATAAAATAATAATCAATAATTCTCTCCATGGCTGCCATCCCCTTCCTTGTATGCTTGGTGAAATTCCTCACCTTGGGCCCCACTCATTAAAGCCACTACCTCCATGCAAAGGATCTCCCTCAAAAACTGCATTGTCCCTCAATGAATGTCCACTCCCTCCATACCAGTGTTGTTGATTTGGTCAAAGTTGACCCATTCCACATGCTTCATCCCCTATTCACATATAAGTGTGTTTTATCCAGCTATTTTGATGTCCTCCATTCACATTGGGAGTGATTTTATTCCTACTAAGTAGATTTATGGGTCTCCCTACCCTCTTATTCTCCTATCTAAGAAGCAAAAAACAAAATTTAATATTCCAATTAGCTACACGCTAATTTTGGAATATTACAACTTCCCTCCTTTTACCCCTAGCAACATCTTGTTATATCAATGTCCAAATTATCTTTTTTCTTTTAGTCTAGTCTTTCTCTCCCATTAGAACCTTTGTTCTCATATTTCCTTTCTCTCCCACAATCTCATTTTTTCCTTCCTTCTCCACCCCTAACCTTTCTTTCACGTCATGTTATTTCTAGTTGTATGAACTTAGAAAAACATGGAGGATTTTAATTGCGACAGTTGTCACTTCAAAAACTATCCTTTCTTGGGCTATAACTGATTTTAAACATTTTTCTGACAATCAAGTGTCTAACTACTCACTCGTTGGATCATTTTATATTTTCAAATAAACAACAAGTGGAATAACTAATATTTCATTCATAACAATAAAATTTTACATCTATTATCAAGATATCAAATTTTAATTTTCTCGCACGACTATTATCCAACTTAAATGTTTGCAAGAAAATAAATTTAGAAAAGTCTCATAGGAAATTAATTACATAAGGGATACGACAAAACCCCAACCAAGAAAAACTAGAATATAATATAAATTTTTAAAGAGCCAAATAACAACTAGAATATAATATATTTTTTAAAGAGCCAAATAACACATTAAAATGGAGGATTCCTAGAATATTTATAGGTTTGATTACATGCAATACCATGAGTCACCAATAGCACATGCTCTTAGGAAACATACCATAGACTTGATAACTTTAACTTTATGACTAAATCAATTTTTTTTACCACACTTTTGATTAAAAAAAATTAAAATAACTTTATTTTCCCTAGAATATATTAAGTAATATTTACAACTCATTTTCCCTCACATTGATGCAATTTTCCATTATTTAAAATACATTCCAAAAGCATAAAATAGTAAAATAGTTGAGCAACACATAAAGACCTTTCAACAACACCTTAAATTTACAATTCAAAATTTTTTTGATTAAATTTAAAACCAATTTTATTGAAAAATATGCCAAAGAAATCAAACCTATAACACTTAGATTTCACTGAACAAATTGCTACACAAGATCAAATTTAACATTTATTCATTTCCCATGTAAATTTACCTTCATATCTTGATTAGACATTAAAAAAAAAGAAAAAAATTATTTTACAACCACTTCTTGTTTTAACCAATTAGAACTAGGTATTGTATAATGTATAAAACTAAGTCAATGCGCAACCAACCAAAGTCCACCATTGTCTCAACTGGAATATGTAATTCCTACTTGTCTGTGGTTGTAACTCTCTATTTGAGGAGTTTGTTCCTACATTATAGGAAGTAGCTAGAACTATATTCATTCCTAGTTTAGTGTGTGGTTGAGAGAATCTCTCAACCACATTATTGTGCGTTCAAGATAGATTTCCTATCTTGAGACTACCTCATGTATAAATGTGTGTAATCTATTTAATTAATTAATATATTTTGCAGATTGATATTTTATCTTGGTATCAGAGCCCATAAGGGCCTTTGGCCCTTCTTGGGCATAGGAATACTAATGAATGTATTTGTATAGTTTTTTTTTAAATTTTGTTTGTCCATCGTGTGTTGGAGTGCTGTTGTTGAGTGAATGCTTGTGAAGAGATCTAAGATTCCGTGAGCTGTGTATAGATCTTCCTGCTGGATCGACAACATGTTGTTCACTGTAGAGGCCGAGTTTGTTGATCCTGCGACTTTGCAAATAGAACAATTTCTCAAGGGTGTTTTTCTAGATTGGAGATCGTGAGAGCGTTGCCCACCTGAGGAGCGTTGTGTGAGATGCGACTGTCAAAATGAGGAGATCAAAATGATGATGGCACGTAGGATGCCTGGAACACTGAAATAGCTGTCTGGTTCCGTGTGCCTACTGCCTTGAGAGAACTGCCTGGAAAATGGTTGCCATGGGTGTGAGCAGAGCCTGTTGTATGTGAAGGAATCCGTGGAGAATAGTGATTAGCTTCCTCCAGAGCGGAGGTCGAGAGAAGAAGTCTCCAATGAAGAATCCCGTGTTGATCAAATATATGCGAGATCGGGTGGGGAAATTAGCTCACAGCGACGGCCATTATTGGCCAGGATGGCAGCATTTGGGCTCAGACTGATAGCTTCCCAGCGATCAAGCCTGAGGAAGTGACAGCCATATTGAATGATTCTGCCGAGCCTGGATCCCTTACCCTTATCTTTGGCCTTTATGATGAACCGGTGACTCTAGGTGAATGAAATATGAGTGTGGAGAGTTGCAGGGGTGTCGACGCAGATTTGCAAAGGACGAATGTGGAGAGCACTATGAAACTGCTAATTGAGGAGAAGATCCAAAGGTTGGCGTGCTGAGTGGTTTGTGGCAGGGAGAAGTCTGTTGAAGCTGCTGTTGTGGAGCTTATATCTATTTCTTTGGAAATGCTATCGATCCATGTGTAGTTGGTGCCCTAATTAGGGGTTCCGTGGACTGCATGTAGAGTGCAGTGCTAGCATGGAGGCACGACTCCCATTCTTGGAGGTCGAGCCTCAGAAGAGGCCGAGAGCCCGCGTGAGGTTAGGAAAATTGTTTAGAAGGCAGTCAATGCAAGATTTTGGAAGTTTTTTCTTGAACTTAGTAGAAAAAATGCCATTATAGTTATTCAAGATGCAGACTTTGCAATGGTTGTGCGATCTATTCGTTTGTTGCAGTTGGTACTGCTGGACAACAATGCACTAGTTCCCGAAGGTTGTTACTCCACAAGAAGACATACCAGCACGTCATTGAGTAGTTGACTGATGCATATAAGCAAGTTAAATTTGGAAACCCTCTTGATAAAGATACGTTGTTAGCACCACTTCATATATGTACCTGTTTTCTCAATTTTCATGCTTGCTCCTATTTCGCCTGAATTTGTAAGTAGACCAGAGCATCGTATCCCCAAAGTTTCTACTGCGAAGGCTTGAAGGACGAGTTGTTATTACCTTTCTACACGTGTTTGAATGAGCGCGTGAGCTTTGAAGTGAACCGAGTGGGATTCGAGTGAATGTGTTACTATTTTTGGGGTTGGATGGTCAGCAAATCACCCCGCAGTGGACAGTGAAGGCCATCACTAGAGAAATAGTTTCATGTTGTGCATGGAGGGATCAATGCAGAGGAAGATGGAATGTTTCTATGAATGTTGATTTTTTTTGTATGGCAAGGGAGCGATGGCGGTTACCTTGATGGCGGAGGAAGTTAGGCACAAACCTAGCATTTCGTAGAATGAGTAGTGATCCGAACTCTACATGGTTGTGGTAGTGTGGATTTGGATGCCGCAACTCATGATCTGGGAGTTGGGCTAGTCGAAAGAGATGATTTCTCTTCAGGGACTTCGTTGCGGTCAACCAAGTTGATTGATGGAGGAGTCCGCTACTTGAAAAAGGAATTTTTCAATCTTGATTATGGACAACTGAAACTGGTCTTTCATGCAATTGAGGAGCGGGATCGTATCATTAAAAATGCACCACAGCTGTGCCATGCTTTTCCAACTATGACGCCCTGTTATAGCTGGTTTGAACTATTATATTATTCGGCTGGACTAAAATTTTATGATCTAGTTGCAGGAACTCAGATGCTGCATTTACCACGATATTGTTCTGCACGGGAATCTATTGAACTCTTTCCCACTCTTGTAAGAAATGGCCATGGTAGCGGAGTGCATATTATCCTTCCTTATTATTATTCTCTAGAAGGCTTGGGTTTAATTGTACCTAAAACAGAAGATGGAAGGATGGTATTTATGCTTCCTTGGATTGAAAGTACAGTTGCTGGAACTATAGATTTCAATATGACTTTAAAAATGCTCCTGGAACCCCACGAAGAAGAGATTCAGTTCATCTTGGATGCCATAAGTGATTACTTGAATGTTAAGGTACGCCGATGAGATGTGCTCTCCGCTTTGAATGGAATTCGTCCATTTGCAACTGATCTGTTAGCTCATGACACTACCAGCATCTCAAGAGACCATGTGGTTTCCACAGATGTGAATGGCCTTGTTACTATCACTGGTGTTGTGAAGGTGGCCTTATGTAATGAATAGGTCGATAGATTGTTGGGTCTTCTGTAGGTGTCAAAAGAGGTGCGGAAGCATGCAGAATTGTTTGGAGGCTTTCAGCTTCCTGTGTTTGGATCGGCCTAGCTGAAGTGAATTTGTGGACGATGGAGGATCGGACCATGGAGTCTTGGATTCTTGTTTTGAGAGAGATAGTTTGTTATTGTTTCTCTTCGTGTGGCTGTGAGTGCCTATGTCTGGATCATCAGTGCTGGAATGCACTACATTGAGTCTAGTTGAAAAGTCGTCAATCCGATTCTTTATCAGTGGACCCCTCAGAGGTATTGTTGGAGAAAAATGGTTGCTGTTATATTTGGGAAATAATCATCTTTGGGCAGAGATAGAGAAAGTAAAACTGAAGAGTTTATGATTTATTTAGTGTCTTGGAATCATGTTTAAAGTTATTGAGCCTTATTGATCCTAGCCAACTCAATGTAGGTAAAGTTATTTTGTTAGAATTAGCTACTCTAACAAATGACAACTGAAACGCGAAGTTCCAAGTTTTAATTTGACAAAGACAAAGATGCCAAAGATGTGAGCAATGAAAGAGGAGGTAATGAAGCAACAACAACTATTATGATGGACAACAAAGTAAATGTTTGTTCGAGTTAGTGTGTATTTATGGGATAGACTCCCTAGCATCTTATAAGCAAGTCTAGGAAGATTTTGTAAGTGGTCATTGTTATGTACCTGGAAACTCTAAAAGTTAAAGTATGGATCTACCTAGTGGTGGTAGATCGAAGTTGTGGATTTGCCCGATGGTGGTAGATCGGACTTGCCTAGTGGTGGCATATTGAAGTTGCAGATTTTCCTCGTGGTGGCAGTTAGGACTTGCCCGGTGGTGGCTTATTGAAGTTGCAGATTTTCCCAATGGTGGTAGATCGGACTTGCCCGGTGGTGGCAGATTGAAGTTGCGGATTTACCCGATGGTGGTAGATCAGACTTGCTCGGTGGTGGCAGATTGAAGTTACGGATTTTCCTGGTGGTGGTGGACTTGTAGATACAGGTACATATATGCAGTGATAATGGTTGACATAATCATGTATGCGAAGGACATCGTACGAGACTAGTGGTTGCAGCGGTTGGTACCCATGCATTCCAGTGGATGGTTGCTCCTTTATATGGACATCGACATATCCTTTGTTATGTTTGACCACAACTAGACTTTGTGAATTTATATCACGACAACTAGTCATTAAGGGAGGGAGTTAGAATGTGTAATTCCTACTTGTTTGTGGTTGTAACTCTCTATTTCAGGAGTCTATTCCTACATTATAGGAAGTAGCTAGAACTATATTCATTCATAGTTTAGTGTGTGGTTGAGAGAATCTCTCAGCCACATTATTGTGCGTTCAAGATAGATTTCCTATCTTGAGACTACCTCATGTATAAATGTGTGTAATATATTTGATTAATTAATATAGTTTGCATATTGATATTTTATCTGTCTCAAAACTTGAAGATAGATTGTATCCGAAAAAGACTTAATAGTGGATATGTCTTTTGCGGAAGATTACAATTAAAATGGGAATTTAAAATCAACCCTTTTATGAAATTTTAAAATATAACAATTCTAAAAGGCATGTGTAAATGAAAGTTTATTTTAATATTTTTTTTTTATATATGATTAGTTTTTTAATGACGCTTTGTGTTAAGATTTTAAAGGGGTTTTCGTCAAGCCTCATAATTGACCTCTTTTACTATTTTATATTTTTATATTTTTATTTTTATTTTCACTTTTCAATAAATATTAGTTCATTTTATTTTTTATATGTGGGATTTGGAAACTAAATGTTTTTCATTGGATTTGTATTTTACATGAATTTATGATTAATTATTAAAAAAGATAATATTTATATTTATTTTTTCATTAACTTGTAAAAATGATGTGTTAGATAGGTTGTTATATAAGTCATAATTTTTTCACAAAGAATGTTTTGGTTATAGTTGCTACAACTGTGAATTCTATTGCTATAATTCCACTTCATGTCATTGTTGTAACTCTCATTGCTACAACTCTAGTTCACACTGTTGCAACTCTCATTACTACAACTTTAGTTCACACTATTGCAGCTCTTACTGCTACAATTCTCATTGTTGCAACTCCTGCTCATTTTGTTGCTACAATTCTTGTTGTTGCAACTCCAATTGACGTTGTTGCTACAAATCTAGCTGCTACAACTCTAGTTCATGTGGTTGTTGCAACTGAAGTTCATGTTGCTACAACTCTAATTGGTATTGTTGTGGCAACTCCAACTACACTTCTTGAATCATATGTCAACTCACTACTGCAACTTTCATAATCATGAGCTACCATAACCTTGAATTTATTTGAAACTTTAGTTGATGTTGTTATATATTTTTTATTCTATTATTTCAATTTGTATCAATATTAAACATGATAAATTAAGTTACTAATAATTATTTTGAAATTATTTACAATTTATTTATTGTTTGTTAAGTATTAGCAAATCTCATGAGAGATTTGTGGAGATATATTTATTGTTCAGTGATTTTTAACAATCCATATGATAAAAGGATGGATCTCATTTATTGAATGCTCTTTTATTTTTAAATAAATGTTATGCTCTACAATGAAGAATCTCATAGAATTGTTCAAATCATAATGAAATAGTTTGTTTGTTTTTTATTTTTTATTTTAATTGCAATTTCTAATTTTGAAAGTTAAATTATTTTGATTTTTTTTTAAATTGATTTTATAAATATCAACATTATATTTTATGGAGGTAGATCCTACTCCAATTTAATAGAGATATGTAGCTCTCTTTCTTTCTAATTGTGTAATTTAACTACCTAGTTATTCACACAGATTTTTTTCATATGGAAAAAACCCCATACTTGTTATTTCATATTAATATTCACAATAATTTATTTTATTTATATATGTAATTAATTTATAATTGTGATTTTCAATTATTTATGCAATTAATTATTCATGCATAGTTGTATCTATTTATTTATCAATTTACTTATGCATTTTATTATTCATATTTATTTCTAATTTGACATGTATACATTTTAGATTGGTTTGCAGTTATTTTAATTGTTGAATAAATCTTCTCATGTCATGATTATATTTCTTGGTTTGAGTAAAAATATAAATGACCTAAAGAAAGATTAGTCTTTTCATTTCTTACAAGTGTTTAATTTCTTGCAAGCTTGCTTAAGTTTTTTGTAAAGATATTTACTTTTCTACCATGCTAAATTTACTGCAATGGTGTTTAATTTTCTGCAAGCAATTTAGTCACTTTACTTCTTAATTTGTAGAATCTTGATAAAGTTGTAAATTCTCAATACTTTACGTATAAAATGTGCAATTTATGTAACTGGTAAATTTCATATAAATTCTAATTTACAATTGAATACCCAATCTTTTAATTTTCTCTCACTAATTAGAAAAATAATTAAAAAAATTGATCTTGTTGGGCTCAACTTTTACCGTTATACTGACATGATCTAGTATTCTATGAGAGTCCCAATTTCGAAAAGACTGAAAAGAGAAAAAACACTCACTCAATTACCGAGTATAAATTTCAATTCAAATGGTTTTTGTTAATAAATTTTATTTTATTTTTAACCTGAAAAATTATAGTTGATCTTGATCAAAATTTTGATAATATGAAATTCCCACCATCTAAAGTTCATAGATGGATGGAAATTTTTTAATATTAAAGATGTATTTCGTTTTAAATATCTACATATACATAAATTCTATCGAAAAAAAAAATTTGTTTAATCCTATTTTCGGAAGAAACGAAAAATTAATACAAATTTAATATGGAGTTTTAGACTAATTGACAATAGAGGTTTAATAATTTATTTCATAATCAAATACTTAAACTAACGCGGCTGCTGAAGAAATCTATCAAGATTCATGATTGATCTAAAATTTTATTAGTAAACTCCTCGACTTCGTTAAGAAAAGCAATAGAGAAATTTAATATACTCTTTCCACATGCGTTGATGGTTATATGGCACTCTTTGCCCCTTGGACAATGGTTGTCCTTTGATGCAGAATGCTATGTTTTTTTTTTCTGCCCTGCTAGAACATATGTTTCTGATATGTGGGATTTTGTAGATCATTGTTGAAAATTACAAAGTCATCAATTGGTTTACTCATCTTAATACAAATTCAATATTTTCTTCTTTGAAGTTTTTTTTTTCTGATTTTATTCAATTTTTCACCAGCAAAGTTATAATTGACTTTCGTCAAAATTTTGATAATCTAAAATTCCCACCATCTAAAGTTATAGATAATGGAAACTAAATTTTTAATATTAAAGATATATTTTGTTTTAAAATATACAGATACATAAATTCGATGAACATAGTGTTGGTGTACATGCACCTAGATTAGCTTTAGTTCAATTCTAGAGATTGCGTGCAATGTGCACTTGTTTTTAGCTAGTTAACTTGAGTGCTTACATGCAATGTGCACTTGGTTTAGTTAGTTAACTTATTGCTTGCATGTGGTGCATGTGCACATTAGCAGAACATAAAGCACACTTAGCTTCAGTTAGTTAATTATTGCATGTACAACTAAGCTTAACTTAATTACTTTATATATTGATTCTCAACTTAATATCGATGAATCAATTTCATTCTCAATTCTATTTTTTTTTCTTTTTCAACTTAGCAAGTTTGTGCAATTATTTTTCAACTATATCTATATTTGTGCTCTAATAATTTTACATAGTATCAGAGCTACAAGGATTTGGAGAAGTAGCATGAACAATTTTTTCGCAGGTTTGAAGAGCATAGAATTGGAAATTGTTCAAAGATTTGATTTGCACATCCAAATATTAGAGAATTTTCCGCAATGGAGTTCTCATCTTCAACGATTCTAACTCTATACAATTACCATGAATGGAAGCCAATGATTTTGCTTCATCTTAGGAGCAAAGGCTTCTACCAAATAGTCATGGGAATCGAGACAGAACCAATCTCAGAGGATGAGAAGTCAGATTGGCTTAATAGATCTGACATGGCTTATGAAAGATTGTGTGTATCTGTGTCTCGTGATATTCTTTATGAGATCATAAATATTAAATCACCACATGAAATCTGGACTACATTGAAAGGATTATATGGTGATGAAAATGATCTAGAAGAACACCATTTGGAGGCAAAGAGATTGACTTATTATAGTAGTCATGAAAGTGGTGAAGACTCCAAAAATGTGGAGAAATATTCTCAAGACAGTGTTGAACAAGAAGATTTTGCTTCTTCTATTGTTAATGGACTTGTTGTAGATGAGAATTTTATCTTACACAATAATGGAGACATTGCACATGAGGAAATATATTCCTCTGCTAGTGATGAAGACACTACTTTCAAAATCATAGAAGAGGACTTTGATTCCTCTACTATTGACGCAGATTTGACGCGCTCTCAATTTAATGATGCCCCACATTCACTCTCAGTGGCAGAGCCATGCATGCCCATGCATGCATCTAAGGAGGCATTTATAGCACCATGTATGCCCGTATATGCATCCACAAAGGCATCTCGAAGGCCACACATGCACATGCATGCATCGCTAAAGACAACCATTCTCATGCATGCATATAGGGTAGATGAATTTGATCGTCAAATGCATGACGAAGTTGCAAGGAATCCATATTGGCATGCAACCATGTATAAGGAAATTCAGTCCTTGATCCAAATATGGGAGTTGACACCTCTACTTCCAAAAATAAAGCTTATTCCTCCAGATCCATGATGGGATCATTGGTCTTCAGTACTATCCGAGTTCACCAAGACTTTCACTGAGCAGAAGTTTCATTTTTTGCAAGATCATCTCGGGGTGAAGGACACGACTGCCTAGCAATTGTCTTTTCTCTACTTCTCAATTATATTTTGAAGGGGGTTTTTTCTTTTCACTGGGTTTTCCCTCTTTCCTCTTTTCATGCATTGTATATGGGTACCTAAAATGGCCATGTTGACGGGACTCATTCATTTT
Source organism: Pinus albicaulis (assembly GCA_034641835.2). Classification (NCBI taxonomy): domain Eukaryota; kingdom Viridiplantae; phylum Streptophyta; class Pinopsida; order Pinales; family Pinaceae; genus Pinus; species Pinus albicaulis. The sequence goes on from CM076581.1 coordinate 224,870,217, forward strand.
GCATCACACTCACCTAAGTTATGCTTAAGGGGAGTGTTGATGTACGTGCACCTAGATTAGCTTTAATTCAACTCTAGAGATTGCATACAATGTGCACTTGTTTTTAGCTAGTTATATGCGATGTGCACTTGACTTAGTCAGTTAACTTACTGCTTGCATGTGGTGCATGTGCACATTAGCAGAACATAAAGCACACTTAGTTTTAGTTAGTTAGTTATTGCATGTACAACTAAGCTTAACTTAATTGTTTTATATATTAATTCTCAAACTAATATTGATGAATCAATTTCATTCTCAATTCTAATTGTTTTTTTTTTCAACTTGGCAAGTTTGTGCAATTATTTTTGCGCTCTAATAATTTTACACATAGATATAAAATCTATCAAAAATTAAAAGCAACAAAAAAATTCAATTTGTTTAATCCTATATTAGGAAGAAACAAAAAATGAGTACAAATTTAATATGGATTTTTAGATTAATTGAAAATAGAGTTTTAATAATTTACTTCATAATCAAATACTTCAACTAACGAGGCTACTGAAAAAATTCATCAAGATTCATGATTGACCTAAAATTTGATTAGTTAACTCCTCGACTTCGTTAAAACAAAGCAATAGAGAAATTTAACATACACTTTCCACATGCGTTTATGGTTATATGGCACTCTTTTTATGGCACTCTTTGCCCCTTGGAAAATGGTTTTCCTTTGATGCAGAATGAGATATAGTTTTTTTTTAGCTGCCTTCACTTTGCTGGTTTAGAACATATGTTTCCCACCTGTGGGATTTTGAGATATAGTTTCTTAGCTGCGCTCACTTTTCTGGGTTAGAACATATGTTTCTGAGCTGTGGGATTTTGTCGACATGTGGGATTTTTTTGGATCTTTGTTAAAAATTACAAAACATAGGTTTCTGACCTGTGGGTTTTGTGGACATGTCGGATTTTGTGGATCTTTGTTGAAAATTACAAAATCATCTACTGGTTTACTCATCTTTGCTGGGTTAGAACATATGTTTCTGAGCTGTGGGATTTTGTCGACATGTGGGATTTTTTGGGATCTTTGTTGAAAATTACAAAACATATGTTCCTGACCTGCGGGATTTTGTGGACGTGTCGGATTTTGTGGATCTTTGTTGAAAATTACAAAATCATCTACTGGTTTACTCATCCTAAAACAAATTCAATATTTTTTTTCTCTGAAAAAAAAAACTGCAGATTTTATTTTATTTTTAACCACAAAAGTTATAATTGACCTTGGTCTAATTTTGATAATCTGAAATTCCCACCATCTAAAGTCCATAGATGATGGAAAATAAATTTTTAATATTAAAGATGTATTTCGTTTTAAAAATGGACAGATACATAAATTCTATCAACATACATATAAAATCTATCAAAAATTGAAGGCGACAAAAAAATTTGATTCGTTTAATCCTAGTCCATAGATGATGGAAAATAAATTTTTAATATTAAAGATGTATTTCGTTTTAAAAATGTGCACATACATAAATTCTATCAACATACATATAAAATCTATCAAAAATTGAAGGCGACAAAAAATTTGAGTCGTTTAATCCTATAGTCGGAAGAAACGAAAAATGAGTACAAATTTAATATGGAGTTTTAGACTAATTGATAATAGAGGTTTAATAATTTACATTCATAATCAAATACTTCAACGGACGCGGCTGCTTAAAAAATCTATCAAGATTCATGGTTGACCTAAAATTGGATTGGTTAACTCCTAGACTTCGTTAAAAAAAACGCAATAGAGAAATTTAACGTACTCTTTAAACATGCGTTGATTAGCCGATATTGCATGTGTATGAATTTACGTCATTATCAAATCTAATTAAAAATTAGATTTAAGAACGTAAGCAACA